>CAUYUJ010021614.1:1350279-1372779 GCA_963575745.1 Prorocentrum cordatum
GTCGCCTGGTGTCTTGGAAGAACCTGTGGCGGTTCTGATGCCAAGTTCAGAATAGTGCTCGCGCCCTGACGCTCTGATACTCGTGGCCGCAGCAACGCAGATCTCCTAGCCAGAGGGCGAATGAGGGAGCGGGGTGAGGAAGCGGAAGGAGAGAAAGTTGCTAATACGGACCGTGCGGCTGCAAGTGTCGATGTCGGTGATTGTCGTCTGTTGGCTCGTGCACGCGTCGGTTGTCAATTCGTCAAACGTGTCGCGTCTTGGGGAATGCTGACTGTCCAAAGTCACGGCGGTTACTGGGCTGGCCTCTGGGCCCTGAGGAATACGACCATCTCGCGGTACGCTCTTCCGGAACCTGAATCAAAAGTAATAGGACGTGTTATGGATCTCCGAGCGCCTGGGGGGAATCAATGATCAGATCTTACCGCCTTTCCTGAACTGCGGAAGCGAATTTCCAAATGTTACGGCAACCCGAGAGCCTCAAAGAGGGAGAGCACACATATTAGCAACATGGTTTCCGAGGGAGGCATTCACCACATGACATGACCTCTGCGAGCATGTAACGACCCTCTGCGGGCATAAAAGGAGCAAGATGCCACATATACAGTGAAGTCGCTGACACGGCGGCGGAATCCAGTAGGAGCTGGACCACAAGAAACCTTTCACAAGAAAATCAACCCTGAGACCCCAGGACATCCATTGATTCTGTGTGTGTGGGGGGGGGGGGGAGCATCACGCTTTCCATCGCAAAACCATCGAAACCCAAGGAACCCAGGGCACCCTGGAGGCAAGCAGGGTGTGTCTTGGCATGAGTTTCCACTGTACGCACCAACTGCGAACGGGAGGGCCCTGCCCTGCACCCTGCACGTATCCTTTCCGCGTGGCCGATGACCGATCCACGGAGGCCGCTGCGGGCACGCCACTCGCAGAAAACGCCGCATACACAGCCAGTTGACGAGGCTCCCATGCGAGCGTGGACGAAATTCCGCCGACCCATTTCCGACAGCAAGTCAGAACGGACGCACAGTGTCACAGGGGGAGAGGGCAGAACAATTGTTTAAGAAAAGGAGCCCCGAATGACATTCCAACGCCGCTGGCTCCGATAGTCACGTTAGTCTCCACGCTAGCTCAGACTCCAGCTCCGTCTCCCATTTCGACCACAGCTCAAATGCGGGCTCCGATGCCTCACTCCGACTTCAGCTACGACTCCCGCTTTGATTGCCATTCTGTCGCTGGCGCCTTCAGACACGGACTCAGAAAGATACATTGCCTCCGACGCTGGCTCCGACTCTAAACCCATTCCGTTATTTCTCACACGCCGGCTCCGACGCCGTCTCCGACTACAACTCCGACTCCCGCTCGCCGTTCCAACGCCAGCTCCGACAGCCACTCGTGTGTGCGTGCGTGCGTGCGTGCGTTCGTGCGTGCGTGCGGATCGCCTCTGCCGCGGTGCGACGGCAAAAAGTGTTTGGGAAAGGGGTCCAGGGTATAGGCCAGTGCAACTCGGTCCCGCTTGTGGGTCCCATGTCTTGGGGTGGTGTCCAGCATCGATTCGACATACCCTAAGACTCTTGAGGCTGGCAGGGTCCCCTCACGGGCGAGTGGGTGCCTAACTCCAGATCCACCTTACTTTGAGTGACTTCGCAACTTCGCAACCATGGCGGAAACTCCATCCATACTCTTCGAGCTCCCTCCACGTCGATTTTCGCCCTACTTGTCCGTCTCTGTTTCCGCCGCATTTTTGCCTAACCAACCCAAGTACTGCGGATCTAGAGTCAGGGCTCCTCCTCCTCCTCCTCCTCCTCCACTTCCTCCTCCTCCTCCACTTCCTCCTCCGACGTCGCGATTTGTCTTGACGTCGGCCCGCGGATCTTCGGCCACTTCCCCAAAGCAAGATCTTCTTCCCGAGTAGTCTTTTAACAGCACCGGGGGCTAGAAAACGGCTTCCAGATGCCAAGAACTACAAAAATCTGGCCAGCGAGATGTTTGCTGCTCCGCCCAGATCTGAGGTTGGGACGCCCGAAGTGGGTACGGAAAACATGGGCACCATGTCCAATTGCACCGATAGATAGTCCTGGACACTTTTTGTGTCAAACTGGACTCACTGTCTCAAGTGGGCACCGTCTGCGGCGACACCGGCAAACATTCCTGTTCAAAATGGAATGGGACTGCTGTCGGCACGTTTTCGTCCCCGTTCCTTCCGTACACGGAAAACGTGGGAAACGTGGGAGCTACTCGTTCAGAACTTCTACGATCAGCTTGGGATTCACCATACAGTCGGGTCGTTGACCTAACGAACCCTGGATCAGGAACGAGGCCCCTTTCATCCATAAATCCGCCGGCCCCCTTGCGGGGCCGTCAGGCTGCGAGGATTACGCTTGCTGCTCCCTGCACCAGTTCCAACTTCCACTTTCCATTTTTACACTATTGCGTTCTGTTTCCTACTGTAAATTGTTACTGTCCGCGCGAGGGGGGGGAGCCGAAAACTACCTTTTTTAGCACCCCCCCGGAAGGTTCTCAGAATTCCTAGGGGTGTGAAAATTGGCACCCCTCACGCAGACCGGCGGGGTCAGGGTCCAAAAACGCTTGGGATTTGCAGAATTTCTGAAATTCGGTGGCGCCCCTCATGCAAATCGGCGGTGTCAGGGTCCAAGAACACATGGGATTTGCCACATTTCTGAAATTCAATGGCGCCCCTCACGCAGATCGGCGGGGTCAGGGTCCAAAAAACAAAAAGAATTTGTCGCATTTCTAAAATTCGATGCCACCCCTCACGCAGATCGGCGGGGTCAGGGTCCAAAAACACATGGGATTTGCCGCGCGTTTTGAATTCGGTGGCACCCCATCACGCAGATCGGCGGGGTCAGGGTCCAAAAACATATAGAATTTGCTACGTTTCTGAAATTTCTTGTCGCCCCTCATGCAGATCGGCGGGGTCAGGGCCCCAAAACACTTGGAATTTGCTACATTTCTGAAATTCGGTGGCAGCCCTCACGCAGATCCGTCGCCCGAATCGAGCCGCAGCGCTCCCGGAGCGGCCCGACGAGCACCCCGCGCGAGCTGGCATGAGCGGGCCGCCCGAAATTGGGCCGGGAACCTACCGGAACCCAAAACAAAATTAAATAATAAGCAAATGTGTGTTGGGAGCCGTTTTTGAGGAGCCGCTGACATTTTGCTGGGTCGGCCAGAATCTGCTAGATTTGCCCGAATCGAGCGCGGCGTCGGCAGGCCCGAAATCCAAGCCCAGGCGCGCCCGGGCGCTGCGTGCGAGCCGGAGCGCTCCAGGAGCGGCCCGACGAACACTCCGTGCGAGGTGGCAGCCGCCCGACATTGGGCCGGGGACGTACCGGAGCCCAACGCCAGATTAAATAATAAAGAACATGTATATTGGGAACCGTTTTGGATGAGCCACTGACATTTTGCCGGGTCGGCCAGAATCCGCCAGATTTGCCCAAATCGAGCGCGGCGTCGGCAGGCCCGAAATCCAAGCCCAGGCGCTCCCAAGCGCTCCCAGGCGCGCCAACCGCTCCGTGCGAGCCGGAGCGCCCCCGGAGCGGCCCGACGAGCACTCCGCGCGAGCTGGCACGAGCGGGCCGCTCGAAATTGGGCTGGGAAATAAAATAGAAAATGTATATTGGGAGGGAGCCGTTTTTCTGGAGCCACTGACATTTTGCTGGGTCGGCCAGAATCTGCCAGATTTGCCAGGATCGAGCGCGGCGTCGGCAGGCCCGAAATCCAAGCCCAGGCGTTCCCAGATCATCCGATTGCGTCTGCAAGTGTTGTTTATCGGGTGGAAGTTTTGTTTCTTAGCCGGAAGTGTTGGAAGTAGCCGGATTGGTAGCGAAAGCGGGCTGTTTGGTGCCACAGATGCCCGGCAAGTGCAAAACCACCTCCTAGCAGTTCAGTTTTCTAGACCGCAGTCTAGTTTTCAGCCCGGCGTTCAGAAAATCTAGCCGGCAAAAGCACGAAACCATGTCGTCGGAAAAGCCCTCGCTGAGACAGTGCATTTCTTGCACTTGAAGCATTGTTTTTTTGACAGTTTTGCCAGTCATGCCACTTTGACATCGTAACAATGCACTTGCGCGCAAACCAAATTCGAACCAGCAGAGTGACTGGCCGAACGGTATTACTGGCAACCCCGACCATCCGCTGCGGCTGGAAGCAGCCGAATAGTCTAGATCTAAGTGGTGCGAAGCATTTAAGAGCAGCTTTTAGGAGAAATCTCTTGTTATTGTTGCCTATATCTTGTTATTTAAGTGAGATCGGTTAAATTTAGAAGCGCCGCTGTTATTTATTGGAGATCATCTCCTATGCGTGCATCACCACCCTTAAACCTAGAGATAAGAGATCTGGCTGACGAGGCCGAACGTCTTTACACTGTCCCTGGGTGCGCGTCTGGCTTCAGTGATGCGGTGTTTAATGTTGTCGTTGTTGTTACTGGTATTCGCGATCCTCGCCCCGCGCCCCGCCGCAATGCACGCGCGACCCGCCCAGCGCCCCGCCCGCCCGCGCCCCGCCTCGCAGGAGACCTCGATAGAAATCCAAGGCGCTATCTTATCGACACGCCCCGCGACCGCCGCGAGCGGCTGAATTGCGGCTTCGTTGGCCACGTCATAAGGGTTTGTTCCATTTGGGGTCAGTGTTGTTATTTTTGCTCGTCGTCGTCCTACGATCCGTCGCGCCCCGCTCGCGGCCCGCCCAGCGACCCGCCCGCCGGCGACGTACCCCACATGGGGCCCCGATAGAAGCCAACGAACCAGATTTATCGCCCCGCCCCGCGACCTTTCGAACGCGGTAGATTTGGGGAACTTTTGAGCCATCTCAGAAGATGACCACAACGTAATTTTATTCGATTGCGCAAAGCATGAAACAAACAATTACGTGTTAGGGGAACGAGGAATTGAGAGCGACTGCCCGTTTTTGCCCACTTGATCGCCGCCCACATCGCTGTAATCACCATCATCGCGCGGAGGGTGGGGGGTTCTCAGGGGCGCTTTGATCTTCGCGTCGTGGGGAAAAGCACGGAAGTCAGAGGTAAAGTTTTCGACCCCATAGTTTGACCTCTGACTTTTTCGGCGGAGGGGGGCCCCTGCAGGCAAGGCCCACCTACCCATGGGTAGTTCCTCTCGCTCCCGTTCCTCCTCCGTTCCTCCTCCCCCTCCTCCTCCTCCTCCCATTTTCGCAGTCGCCCTCCTCATCACCTCTTTCCCAATTCGTGTTCGTCCTGGTCAGCCTCCGCCCCAACTCCTCGCCCTCCTCACTCAATTCCCCGTTGGCCCAACTACTTATTTAAATAAGTAGTTGACTCAACTACTCATTTCTCAAGAAATGAGTAGTCCAGCGTTTGGGCGAGCAATGTGACACCACATATGAGGAGTAAAACGCGTCTCAAATGCAACCTCCTTGTTGCACCATGCCGAGCACTCCATGCCCCTGGACCCCTTTTTGCAATGCAGGGAGCAGCAGAACACGGGTGGCACTGCATATGAGGAATAAAACGCGTCTCAAATGCAGCCTCCTCGGCATGGTGCAACAATGAGGTTGCATTTGAGACGCGTTTTATTCCTCATATGCAGGGCCACCCGTGTTCTGCTGCTCCCTGCTTTGCAAAAGGGGTCCAGCGGCATGGAGTGCTCGGTATGGTGCAACAAGGAGGTTGCATTTGAGACGCGTTTTGTTCCTCATATGTTGTGTCACATTGGGCGAGCGTCGTCGCCGGAATCACTCATCCCGCGATGTCGCCCAAGACAATTATGTTTTGAGTATGGTTTCCTTTTCTGGGGCGTCTCGCAAAAAAAAGGTGTCTCGTTTTCTTGGTCTCATATTTAAGGGCGTCTCGAATCGAGCCGCTTCGGTTTGGTGGTAGCACAGTTTTATGCTAGGGGTGCGCGCTTCGTTTTTGCTCTACCTGGGTACTTCTA
Source organism: Prorocentrum cordatum (assembly GCA_963575745.1). Taxonomy (NCBI): domain Eukaryota; class Dinophyceae; order Prorocentrales; family Prorocentraceae; genus Prorocentrum; species Prorocentrum cordatum. The sequence continues at coordinate 1,356,198 of CAUYUJ010021614.1, forward strand.
TGTTGTAGCTTGTAATATTCCAATATTCCCAGGCTGGCTTGTTAATGTCTTCACACGCCACTTGCCCGTTGGGACTGCGGTAGATTGGGGAGGGGTTTTGCCGAAAGGGTGTTTTGATTTCCGGAGGCAGTGGGACTGACCCTGTCTCGCCCTTGAGGCCCTCCCGGAGATTGATCCGGGAGGCGGGAATCAACCCACTTTTTCGGCAGAATATGGAGGAGGAGGAGCAGCATGATGATGAGGGGTATTGTGAGGAGTGACAAGGAAAGGTCGGGGAGGGGGGAGTTCGCACAACATTCTGGACAAATTCCCAGTAATGATTTGGTATTATCAGTTTCGCAGATTCTTCTTTTTTTTGAAGCAGGAAACGCTCGCAAATCTTCAAAAATGTGTTTTTGAGGCGTCTGCACATTGACGCCGCGAAACCACTTGTCACGCCCATGGGTTTAAGGTATCCGCTTCGCTTTGCGAGGCTGTTAGTTTTACCAGGCCTTGACTGGTGGAAACGTAAGCGCGCTCACGACGCACGGGCGGCACGCCGCGGGCACACCACCAGCGCACCAGGCACACAAACGCACAGACACACACGCACACGCGGAGACATGCACGCGATTTGTACGAAGGGTCTGTGTGTTTTCCGTGTGCTGGTGGGGCGTATTCGGCAGACGAGGTTGGAGGAAAAACTTGTGATCTTCTTAAGCAAGAAACGCAAGTTTTCCTCCTCCACAGCGCTGGAGTGGCGTTGCGTGCCCGCGGCGCGCCAATGTGCCTGGCGTATTGGTGTGCCTGGAATGCTTGGGTATGCTTGGGTGTGCGTGATATGCCTGGTGTGCCCGGTGGTGTGCCCTGGTGTGCTTGGTGTTCCCTGGTGTGAATGGTGTGCTTGGAGCGCCTGGTGCGCCTGGTGGGCGAAAGGGGTGAGGATGAACGCAATAATGTAATCTTACATTTTTGTTTTTCTCTGCGGTTCGAGGGAGGAGGAGTAAGGATGAGGGAAGCAACAGGAAATTGGCAGGAGGCAACGAGGAGCGATGCGTGGAACTAGCGACAAGAGTTAAGGGGGGAGTACAAACACAACAATGTATCTTTACAGTATTGCTTTTCTTTGCGGCTTACTGTGACTTTCCGGATTGAGTTAACTCAGTAATTTAATTGCACGGTGATCTTGTGTTTCAGTATTTGAACAACCCAGTAAGTCAACGATGCAGTAATGCAGTGAGGCAGCGATTCGTCCATCAAGGAATCCACTAGACCTCCGACCAATTCAACCTCCGACGAATTAAGTAATTCATTTACTGGATTGGTCAACCCATCCAAGACAAGTGGCAAGGCAACCTTCAACTTGAACCTTCAACTTGAACCTTCAACTTGACCCCCCGTGCGGGCTCACATGTTGTATTAAGTTGCTATTGGGCCCCTGAGAGTGCACCACACAGACACTAGGGACATCCGCTGTCTGCGTTCCTTCCTTCTTCCCATGCTTTCGTTTTCGCCGAAACCTTGACGAGTAGCAGTAAGGGTGAGTGAGGATGACGAGGAGGAGGAGGAGGGAGAGAGCAAGAGGAGGGAAGAAGATGGTGAGGGACAGCTCCGAGATGGCCTCCTTACTCCGCCCTCCAATCACAGGCAAGAGCGAGAACGTAAGTTTACATTCTTGCTTTCCTCATTCCTTCCACCCACCTGTCCCCTCCCCCACGCCTCCGTCTTCCCTTCCCTCCTCCGTGCTTCTCATGCCTGCTCATGCTCCTTCCACCTACTCCAAACTTCAACTACTCCCCTCCTCCCCCCTCCAACCGTAAAGAGAAGCAAGACTGCACATGTACATTACTTCTTTTTTGCTACTTCGTTCGACCCCCCCATCTTGGGCTCAAAGTGGCCATCTTCTTGGTACCACCACTTGGGCAATATTGCGCCATCTTGGAGGCCATCTAGAACAGGAGCGGTCTTGAAGTCATTTTGGCATATAGTGGTGTGGTGCAGAGGCTACTCCCATGGGAAGCATGTAGTATGCCCTGGAAGCCCGCTTCCCTATACTGTTTCAGTGGGTCGTGGCCTTGCGAGCGCGGAAGTATTTGTTTCTAGGAAGGATCGCGGCCTCGGGAGCGCGGGTCCATAGTATTTCTTGTGTGCCACATGGCTCCACGAGGGGGGGGGGGGCGTTCGGGCGAAACTCTTGTACGGGATTCGGCACATATGATGATGATGCTGTTGCTGATGATGCTGCGTATACCGCATGCCATTTTGGGCTCAAAAGGCTGGCTCCATGTTGATTTGATTCCGAACCTTCATAATCACCGGCCATGGGAAGAAGCCCCCAACAATCTACGTTTACACCCGAACTAGTTCGCGACATTCTGTCAACACATATTCGAGGCTCGGCTGTAAAAAGATGCCAAGAGAATGGCAAGTTGATTGACTACAAATTCAAGGCGGTTGGAAGGGGTAGCGACGACGAGGAAAAAGAGAAAGAGCTCACAAACGAGACAGACAAAGACTGCCTGCAGAGGCATTGTGACTTATTGCGGGCAATGTTCAAGTACACAAAGATCTTCAACAAAGACACGCTCGAGGCAGGCGTCAAACTATACAGCAATGAAAAGGTCGGCGGCATTGTCAAGGACCCCAAGGCAGAGGCATACGCGATCAAACGTATGCAGATTGACATCCAGAGGATCAGAGGGAATTGCAGGACAGGCTCACGTTTGCAGTCCTGGCTTCTTGGCCTCGTCCAAGCCTACGGGGAAGCGCCGACAACGCTCAGTCCATCGCCCTCGCCGCCGCCCGCTGGCCGAACCACCCCAGGCTCAACAGCTAAAGGCTCGCTCAGCGGATCGAGCATGAAACAGGCCACGAAGTCGTTGATTCGGGAGTGTGATAGCGATTCAGAGGACGACGACACGGTGGACTGCGACGAGGGCGATTGCGCGGTCCTAGGTGCGGTTCGCAAGCATGGCGACGACCACGAGAAAAGCTCCGGACACGGAGCTAAGCAACCACCCCTGCATGCTGACGGCGCCGACGATATGGGTGCATTTTTCCAGCCTGTGTTCTACTGGGATCATGCCCAAAGTACCGGTATGGCTACGTTGCAGGACGGGAGCGCACAGAAAGCTGACGCTGTGTATTGCGACGCACTCTCGGGCATGGTCGCGTGCGAGTTCCTGTTCGACGAGCGGGAGGGCAGCACGAAGTGGGTCACAGAGATCCCGTGGTTGGATTATTTTCCACGCTCAGGTTTGCACCTGCGTTGCGTTGGTCTGCGATTGGCGATGGCTGGCCCCATTGTCCCAGGGCCCCAGGACACATTGGATACCCCCAAACACGAGGACAATTGCATTGCCCAAAGAAACGGCCACTCCACACGAAACGGCCCTCGAGGCCACGCGGGCGGGGCCCCGCCAGACCAGGGCAAAATCGCAGCCTCTTGATTTCGGTGACTAGTGGGAGGGGCGAGTGGGGATGCCAGCCATCGCCATGCGCAGCGCATCAACGCAGTGGCAAACGGGGAAGGTGGCGCAGCCTCGAGGACTGCAACACTCCGGAGGCCCGCGGCAGCGAGGGCAACAACTCTTCGGAGGCCAGCAGCATCGTCCGTTCTTCGGAGGCCAGCTGCCACCTCGCGCCAGTGGACGGTCAAGACGATCACGAGGGGCGGCGCGGATCGCAAGAGGGGCCAGACATACAATATATGGACGTCGCCTGGCGGAGTCTCATACAGGTCGCTGAAGAATGCAGTGGCGAATGGGTTTAGGCCGTAGGGTTCAGTAGGCGCCAGAGTACGCGTCCTTGCTGTGTAGATCTCAGCTCGCGTTTGCATGTCTCAATCACGCTACGACTCATTGATATGTGGACACTTGCGCTGCTATGGAGTTCCTGGCGGCTTCTGTGAGAAACGTGCATCGGTCTCCTCCTCTCCCCCTCCCCCCACCGTCCCTCCTCCCTCCTCCCAGGGCGCAGTCGGCGCCTGAAACTATCTGAAACTTTGTAGTTTCAGACAGCGCTTTCCGCGATGAGAAACATTGGTTTTCATTGACAGTTCCATACAAAATGCACATTTGTAACATGCAGCGTTGAAGTTTCAGATCTGAAACTCTTCTGAAACTCTGGCCCTCGGGATCCCGCACGGCGTCTCGGCGACCCCGCTGCGGCCTTCCGCGCAGCCTTTTCGCCCCGAGCTGGCGCGTTCAGGTTTCCTACACTCCATACCTGCGCTGGCCACCGAGCATGGCAAAGCAGGTGCCTCGCAAGACCCCCCAGAGCGCAAAGATGAGGAGGCCGGCTGCAGCTTCGGCGACGGCAGTGGTGCCGCACGAGAAGACCGACGCAGAGAAGAAGGGTTTGGACCGCCTGGCCGATCTAAAGCCAGGGCAACCCCTGGGGCAGGCAGGGGCGCAAGCAGTCACGGACCACTTGAAGCGCTTGGCCAAGGACGGTTGGGAGTTCCCCCTCCAGGAGTGGAAGAACACCAAGAGCTACGAGGCGAAACGTTCCTTGGCCGTCAAGCTGGCGCTGGACAGGGCCGGGTCATTTTTCAAGCAGATCGAAGAGCAGTCCCTGACGAGTCGGAGCCAGAAGGCGATCAAGAGCGGATGGCTTCACATCTGGGAAGTCGCTGACTTGGAGAAGTTCCCGTACAACCCAGAGAACGAGGCGACGATGCAGAAGCTGTACGACTTCGTGGAGGGCTGCCCCACCAGGGCTTCTGAAAAGCCTGCTTTGGCCAAGAAGGGCGAGCTGCAGTACGACTACTCGAAGAGGATGGTGGACAACCACGTATCCGAGCGCAGGAAGGCTATCACCGTCAAGGGCACGAAGGACAAGGTCGACGCTGGAGAGGTCAACGACTCGATCGCTCTCATGGACGACGACTTCGTCGAGCAGCCCGTCCACAAGAAGGCGAAGAAGGCGAAGGTCCCCAAGGCGATCGAGGACGAGAAGCCCGAAGACAAGAAGTTGCGCGAGGCTGGGGATTGCGTTGAACTGCGCCGCTGTGGCCCTGCTTTCTCGGAGTGCTCAGGGGGCTCAGCTTGGTTCCGGCCGCGCGCGCTGGAACGAAGCTACTGCCTGGGCTCATCCTGGGAATTCGGTGTCGCAGATGCGTGGCCGACGCCATCTCGCAGGCAACGGCGGAGAAGGCGAAATGGATTTCGTCTTACACGTCGCTGAAGACCAAGGTCGGAAAACAGACCGACTTGGCGGAGAAGCTGCAGGCGAAGTACGATTTGGTGAAGGACAAAAAGAAAGGCACTCTCGTCACGGCGAAGCTCGTGACCCAGATGTGGTCGCAGTTGTCTACGCTGCAGGCCAAGAAGGGCAAGATGGCGCGCTTCATCGAGGATACCAGCGCCGTGGACCCCCTCAAGTGGGCCAAGAACAAAGCGAAATACGACAAAGAGTTCAAGGATTGCGAGTCTGCCCTGGACACCTTCACCGAGGGGGCCGTGTCCCTCGTGCAGAAGGGGTTGACCAATTGAGCGGGCTCGGCGCGCGCTGACTGCCGTGGGAGGCGGGCGAGAGACAGAGACAGAGACAGGAAGGCAGACAAGGGAGAGAGAGAGAGAGAGAGAGAGAGAGAGAGAGGGTGTCGCATCCTGTTCAGGGTCGGGCTCGGGGCGCGTGCCATGGGCATGCTCGCAACCATCCCGTTGGCTTTTTTGTTTGGAGGGGGGCGCCGGCGGCGCGTCTGATTGCGTGACTGGGTAAATGTGAGCGCGTGCCTGCCAGATTCGAGAGGGGGCCCCTCCGCTCCTGTTTCTGCTTGTATTCCTTATAACAATCGTCGCAGCGCGTGCCTCTGGCAACTGTCGCCCATTCAGCTTTCGCCCATAGCCGTTTTGGCTCGAGCCTGCATTGCGGATCGCATGTATCCCGGGACTGGGCGCAAACAGCGAGCCGCGCGCACAGCCGATGGGCCATATGGCAAGCACTCGTGCGACACCATATGCAGGCCAACGGGGGGCTCAAAGCAACATGTCATGGACGCCCGCGCCGTCGCAATTGCTCGACCATCCAGCGCGGCAACTACGCCCGCCAGCAGCTCGGCCCCCAGCGATGCGGACATCAACGATTACAGATCCCATTTGAGTCGGCTCTTCCTACGCAACAAAATGTCTGCCCTGGATGCCCAGCTCCTGGCTTCGAAGTCGAGTCAAGCTGGGGCCAGAGGAGTCGATGATTTTGCAAGGGTTGGTTCCCGTGGAGCCGAGCCAAAGAATATGTGTCGGGACATGCTGAGGGCGTGCTTGAAAGGAACAGACATGCCCGACTTGTATTGGGCGAAAGTACCGTGCTGCAACCCCAAGACGGGCATCAAAAGAGAGGATGTGTGGATGCCATTTCTCCTTCCTCACGAGCTGCTACATCTGCTCGTGCAGAAGGCTGGGGAATCGTGGGGCGACCTCTGCTCCGTGCCTTCAGGGCTCGAAGCGCTGCGAGCCGAGGTCACGCGCGGGGCGCCGCATCTGTCGGGCGGGCACTTGATTTGCATCGGCTTCCACGGCGATGGAGTGCCCCATCAACGACGTAAAACAGTCGAGGTATATAGTTGGAATATGTTGGCTTTCCCATCGTCGGAGCGTTTTCTTTTCGCAATGGTTGAAAAAGAATTCATGTGTGGATGCGGGTGCAAGGGGCGATGCACAATAGATGGCATTCTCGACATATTTTTGTGGAGTCTCCGGTGCTTGTACATGGGCCGATTTCCTACCTCGCGGCACGACTCGTTGGAGTGGCTACCGTCAGACAAGAGCCGGGCGAAATTGAAGCATGGCAGAGATTTTGGATTCCATTCAATATTGTTGCAGATCCGAGGAGATTGGCAATTCTACAAGACGATATTTGGATTCAGCGGCTGGGCATCCAAATCAATGTGTTGGCTCTGCGGGGCCACGCAGCCAGATGGCGATAAGCCGTACAACGATTTCAGCATCCAAGCAGCGTGGAGAAAATGCAGACACAACGTGCGCGATATGCTTAGCATCCTCAGCAATTCAGGGGTCCCTTTGAGCCCCCTCTTCGGGGCGCCGTGCTTCCACGCGATCATGATAACAATTGATGTCCTACATTGCTTGGATCTGGGCGTCTCTCAAGATATACTTGGGAATTTGTTCTGGGAGGCTATCGCATCGAAAGGTTTCTTCTCAGAGACGACGCAGGAAAAACGAGTGGACCAGTTGCTCCTTCTCGTCAAGGAGCATTACAAAGAGTGCCGCACTCCTGTTCGCGTGAATGGTTTGACTCTGGAGATGATTAAAAGGCAATCAAAATCACCCAAATTTCGCGCGAAGGGGGCGGAGACTCGATACATGGTTCCATTCGGATTGTGCTTGGCAGAGAAGATGCACGAGTTCCATGGCACCGTCCATTCGCTCTCTGTGCTGGAAATGTTGAGGTGCTTGTTTCTTTTCTACACGATAATGGGCAATGATGTATACGATGCTGATCGTGCAGCAAGCTCGTGTCGAAAGTGTCTGCTGCTTTATAAATCACTCTCTTCCGAAGCCAAGAACAAAGTTTTTTGGAAGTGCAAACCAAAAATGCACATGTGGCAGGAGATGGCAGAATACATGGGGACAGTCATCGGCAACCCTCGGCTCTTCTGGGCGTACAAAGACGAAGATTTCGTCGGTTTCATCAGCGAGCTAGCCCATTCGAGAGGCGGTGGTGGCATGAGTAGCACTGTCCCTAGAGTTGCAATTACAAGGTACAGGGCCCTGGGAGGGGCCACATGATGAAAAAAAACATCATCGCATCATCATCGCCATCGTCATCATCACTATCCACCGCCTTATCTGTACATCCCAAGACACGGCAATGGACATGAGGGGGCGTGGGCGGCGACACGCAGAGCGAACTGGCTGCGACGGGCTGCGAGCTACGATCCCCCAGCCTTCAATCCCAGCGCCACTAGGCCACGAGGGGTACGGACGGCGATACCCTGCTGCAGGCCACGAGAGGGGCAGGCTTCGGGCACCAGCCACGAGCCCGCCAGACGAACGTCAAGCGCAGGTCTCCGCTTGACAGGGCAATGTGTAAGCCCATATAAAACCTTTCGGTTGCGGATACGAGTGAAGGGCGGGTTGGCCTCGATTCCGCGGCGTCTCGAAAACCGCCGCTTTCGAAGCGGCTGCAATCAAAGCAGACCGCGTTTTCGAAACTCCCGTCTCGAAATTAAGCGGCTCGATTTCGAGACGCCCTTAAATATGAGACCAAGAAAACGAGACACCTTTTTTTTTGCGAGACGCCCCAGAAAAGGAAACCATACTCAAAACATAACTGTCTTGGGCGACATCGCGGGATGAGTGATTCCGGCGACGACGCTCGCCCAATGTGACACAACATATGAGGAACAAAACGCGTCTCAAATGCAACCTCCTTGTTGCACCATACCGAGCACTCCATGCCCCTGGACCCCTTTTGCAAAGCAGGGAACAGCAGAACACGGGTGGCACTGCATATGAGGAATAAAACGCGTCTCAAATGCAACCTCATTGTTGCACCATGCCGAGGAAGCTGCATTTGAGACGCGTTTTATTCCTCATATGCAGGGCCACCCGTGTTCTGCTGCTCCCTGCATTGCAAAAAGGGGTCCAGGGGCATGGAGTGCTCGGCATGGTGCAACAAGGAGGTTGCATTTGAGACGCGTTTTACTCCTCATATGTGGTGTCACATTGCTCGCCCAAACGCTGGACTACTCATTTCTTGAGAAATGAGTAGTTGAGTCAACTACTTATTTAAATAAGTAGTTGGGCCAACGGGGAATTGAGTGAGGAGGGCGAGGAGTTGGGGCGGAGGCTGACCAGGACGAACACGAATTGGGAAAGAGGTGATGAGGAGGGCGACTGCGAAAATGGGAGGAGGAGGAGGAGGGGGAGGAGGAACGGAGGAGGAACGGGAGCGAGAGGAACTACCCATGGGTAGGTGGGCCTTGCCTGCAGGGGCCCCCCTCCGCCGAAAAAGTCAGAGGTCAAACTATGGGGTCGAAAACTTTACCTCTGACTTCCGTGCTTTTCCCCACGACGCGAGCGAAGATCAAAGCGCCCCTGAGAACCCCCCACCCCTCCGCGCGATGATGTGGGCGGCGATCAAGTGGGCGAAAACGGGTGGTATTAAGTCTGGGGGATTAATTACAGGAGCAGTCGCTCTCGCAGCAAGCCCTTGCTATTCCTCGTCCCCCAAATCGTGTGGCCATCTTCTGAGATGATTCAAAAGCCCCCATTCTGCCGCGCGCGACGGGTCGCAGGTGGGTCGCGTGACGGGTCGATGAGTTTTGTTCGTTTTTTTTTCTGTTGGGGACCCTTTGGGGGGGGAAATGTGCAGGCGGGCGGGTCCGCGGGTGGGTCGCGGGGCGATGGCGACGAACAGCAATAACAACGGTAACGATATCAGAACTTTGGGGCCGCAGAAGCCCACTGCAGGCGCGCTCATGAACCGCGTAAGACCGTTCGGCCCCCTCGCGCTGATATGCGAGGCATGGGGGCATGGCCAAGATGTGACTCGCATGCTCTACGCGTGAAGCAGCAATATCCACACCGTCGGGATGAGGAAAGAACGAGCCGAAACAGACGAGTGGATCGGAAGGCCTGGGTCTTCCTCTTCCTCTCCTGATTATATGTCGTCGTCGCTGTTGTCGTCGTCCTCCTACACCTTTCTCCGCCGTTGCCATTTTGGCCACTCTGGTAATACAAGAGAAGCCGTTCTCCTATTATTGGATGGATCTCTTGTTCTGTCAAGAAAAAACCTTCTCTTGGGTTTAGACCGTGTTGGATGCTCGGGGAATGGTTTTTGGGTGTCTCGTTTTATTGCATGCATGTTTAACCGTGGAAACGAGCCACTCTTAAACATGCGGCCAATAAAACGAGGCACCCCCGATACAGCAGAACCCTGTCTCAGTCGCGCACGCAGGGACAGTCTAAGACCGTTCGGCCCCTCACTCCAGTAAATTTAAAATCAGTCGTTATGTTGGCGGAAGTGCAAGTTTTAGCTTGCAAATGCAACTCGATCGAATTAGCCTTGCTCATGTAAGGTCAACTCTTGAGATGTCAGAAGTGCAATTTATAGAAGATCAATTTGTGGCGGACGGACAGGGTTCCCAGGCGCGCCCAAGCGCTTCCAAGCGCTCGGCCTGCGAGCCGGAGCGCCCCTGGAGCGGCCCGACGAGCATTCCGTGGGGGCCTGCACGAGCGGGGGCGCTTCCGGAGCGGCCCGACAAGCATTCCGTGCGAGCCGGCGCGAGCGGGAGCGCTTCCGCAGCGGCCCGACAAGGCGCTCCAAGGATTTGCCACATTTCTGAAATTCGGCGGCACCCCTCACGCAGATCGGCGGGGTCAGGGTCCAAAAACACATGGGATTTGAAACATTTCTGAAATTCGGTGGCACCCCTCACGCAGATCCGTCGGGTCAGGGTCCAAAAGCATAAGGGATTTGCCACATGTCTGAAATTCGGCGGCACCCCTCACGCAGATCGGCAGGGTCAGGATCGAAAAACAAGTAGGTCCCGACACTGCCTCACGGCAAAGCCAAAGCCTCATGACTTCGCTCTTCCATGGCCCATTCTCCGAGAGAGGGGGCCGGCGGCAGGGGGCGAAGCCCTTACGGATGAACCTTCGATGTTCCATCGGAGATTTACGGAAAACCGAAGGCAAACTTCGAAACAATCAAGGAACACCGAGCCCCTCCCCAACGAAAAAGGTTCCTTCTTCAGCGCCCCGACTGCATGCGCGCTGGCTGGTTTTCACGCGCCTATGCCCTAGTTCAGCGGCCGCCCCTTCGAGGGCATACGGGCTTGGCGGCTTGGCCTGTGACCCTCTGCCCTCTTCCCTCCTCCGTGGTGCGCGGCCCCTGGGGGGCCGCGGGGGGGCCAAACCCAGGCGCGCCAGACGCTGCTATCGCATCGCGCTCGGTGATCGGGGGACCCCGATTCGGCCCGCACTGCGAGATCACTCTTGCGTGTAGTCGATTCCCGTACCCATCTCGATCATGCTGGTGGGGCCCCTGCTCCTCCCAATGCTTGGGGCTCCCGACGGCGCCGCGGACCAGGCGCCACGCGCGGCAGGCGCCGGGAAGGCCAGGCAGCGCTGCGCCGCCGGCAGCGCGGCGAGGTCCACGCCGTCCGCGTGCACGCAGCTCAGCGCCACCTCCCCAGACGCGTTCTTGGCCGCGGCGCCGGGGAGCCCCCACGACCTTCCCTCGCCAGCCCCAACAGCAAAAAAGGCCCGGCGTTTTCTTTGTGGCCGTCTTAGGCCTCTGGGGGGCCCTCGCCGGGCTTCGACAGGGACCGCCCAGAAACGATCCAGGAGAAGAAACCGGACCCGGGGAAGGAGTCGATCCAGACCTCCTGGGGTCCATGCCGTGGACAGGAAGCCGGCTGTCGGATGATGGGCCTGTTTTCCACCACCACCACCACGATAAGTTGGAGGGGGGAGGGGGTCTTCCTCCCCCTCTTCTTCTTCCTCCTCCTCCTCCTCCTCCTCCTCCTCCCCCTGGCCCTCTCGGCCCTCTCGGCCCTCCGGGCCCTCCCAGCTTCCCGCCTCGCCGCGCACTCTCCGCCCCCCCCTCTCTCTCTCTCTCTCTCCTCTCTCTCTCTCTTTCTCTCTCTCTCTCTTTGCTTTTCCCGCTCGCGCCGCGCGCCCCCCGCGCCCGGGGCGCGCTCCCCGCCAGTCTCGGCCCCCGGGGCCCGCGACCGCTGGAGATAGCGATGCAGCGTGCTTCCACGGTTTCGGTGTTGGGGCCCCGCGGGCGGAGTGCTCTCTGCTCCGCGGGCGCGTCTCCAGGGGCGGTTGGAGGAGGAGGAGGAGGAGGAGGAGGAGGAGGAGGAGGAGGAGGAGGAGGGCGAGGACGAGGAGGAGGAGGAGGAGGGCTTTCTGCTTCCGCCCGGTCTTCGCGGGCGTGCCTGGCCTTTCTCCATTCGTGCAGGTGCGCAGTTGCTGCACGACGCTTCGTGCCCCACGTCGCCGCTGACAATCGGCTTCCTCTGCGTCGGCTTCCATGTGGCCGTTGCGGGCCCTGGGGAACAGCAGCACACCGTCGGATGTCTGGGCCTGGGGGCTGAAGAACCCATCGCGCAATGACCCCCCCTACAATCGAGGCCCCTCGGTGAGCGCACCCATACACCCAGAGTCGAGCAGGACAGGGCCGTTCAGCCAACGCGCAAGGACGTCTAGTAAACGTCAATGACAGGGGTCGTGGGTCGTGGTTCCTCCCTCGAGCTTTCGAGTTACCTTATATTCCCAACCCTCCTGTGTGTTGGGTCCCCGTTCTGAATTCGCAGCGCCGCACGTCTCCTTCCTTCAATATTTTATTATTTCCTTCCTTCAATCCTCCTCCTCCTTCCTCCTCTCGTCTTCCTCTTCATCCTTGGCAGCGTTAGCATCATCACCACCACCATAATCACCATAATCACCATAATCATCATCATCATCATCATCATCATCATCATCATCATCATCATCATCATCATCATCATCATCATCATCATCATCATCGTCATCGTCATCATCATCATCATCATCATCATCACCACCACCACCATCACCACCACCGCCACCACCACCACCACCGCTACCACCACCACCACCACTACCATCATCATCATCATCATCATCATCATCATCATCATCATCATCATCATCATCATCACCACCATCATCATCATCATCATCATCATCATCATCATCATCATCATCATCATCCTCATCCTCATCCTCATCCTCATCCTCATCATCATCATCATCATCAACATCAACATCAACATCAACATCATCATCGTCGTCGTCATCATCATCAGCATCATCTCATCGTCCGCATCATCATCACCATCATCATCAGCATCATCACCATTCATCATCATCAACATCATCATCATACTCATCCTCGTCGTCATCTGAATCATCATAACGTTCACGACCATCATCATCGACAACCTCATGAACTTTCGGGAAGGCACACCACCACCTTCATCACCATCACCATCAGCATCACCATCACCATCATCATCATCATCATCATCATCATCATCATCATCATCATCATCATCATCATCATCATCATCATCATCATGAGCGTCAACATCAGCATCAGCATCAGCATCAGCATCATCATCATCATCATCATCATCATCATCATCATCATCATCATCATCATCAAGCTTCCGGAATACCCCTCGCAGGCTTCGTGGCCCCCCTAGGGAGCTCCGCCGAAGGCCGCAGTGGCTGCATCCGCATGGTGACTCGCCCCATTTTGGCGCACCCTTCACACGCTTCGCGGCCCCACAGGGAGCTCCGCCGAAGGCCCCACTGGTTGCGTCCGCATGATGACTCGCCCCATTTCGGCGCACCCCTAACACGCTTCGTGGCCCCACAGGGAGCTCCACCGAAGGCAGTGGCTGCGTCCGCATGGTGGCTCGCCCCTGTTCGACACACCTCTCACGTTTCGTGGGCTCCATAGGGGATAGATTTGGCGAAAGTTCGCCGCCGATTTCGGTGGGCGGCCGGGTTCCCAGGTTCCCGGTTCTCGATTCCAGATTCCTGTTTCCAGGTTCTGGATTGATCTTGGCGTCTGTTCGCCGCCGATTTCGGTAGGCGGCCGGAATCCCGGGTTCCTGGTTGTGGGCTCTGGGTTCCTGTCTCCGGGTTCCGGATTGATCTTCCGGCTTCGGGGTTCCTGTTTCTGGGTTCCCGACTGGTCTCGGGCTCCCAATTCTAAGTTCCGAGTTCCCGTTTCCGGGTTCCGGATTGGTCTTGGTGGGCGGCTGGGTCCCCCGGTTCCTGGATCCTGGTGCCAGGGTTCGCCGTACCTCCATTTTTACCCTGGACCCCCCCTTCCCCGAAATCGGAGCCCCCGAATCTCGGGCTCCCGGGACCCTCTGGACCTCCCGGATCCGTGGCCCTGGGGGCCCCCCTGGACGCCCCTGCAGGAGGCCCCCCAGGAGTTTCAGAGCTCCTGGGAGCGCTTGCTGGGCCTAGGCAATGGGCCCAAATCGGTCAGAAGGACGGCCGAACGCCCCCCCGAGGGCCCCAAGAGGCCCCAGACACCCACCAGACGCCCGAAGACGACAGAAAGAAGAAGATCCCCAAGAGGCTTCCTAAACGCAGAGATACATTGATTTTCCAAGGTTTTTCAAAATAATGTATTTTCAAAGGTTGGTTCGTGATTTGTGGGTTGCCCTGTTCTTCGGTATTCTGGGCGTCCGAGACCGCCTGGAAGGCTTGAAAACCGTCCCAAAACATCCAAAAGGGCATCCAGGCAGCCCAAGAGAGCCCCGAGACGGCATAACAGGGTTCCAAGATGGCCTAAGAGAGCCCCATGACGGCGCAAGATGGCCCCGATACAGCCTCCGAAGCATTCCAAATCGTGACCCGGTCGTTCAAGGAGACCGCGGTTGGAGGCAGGGTGGCCCGAGGAAGCCCCCAAAGGCCCCCGGAAGACACCCAGGAGGCCTCTAGAAGGCCTCAAGAAAACCGGAACAACTTCCGCGAGGCCCCCGGGGGCCTCCGCGAAAACAGCTGAGGGGGACGGGGGGGGGAGTTCGCAGGTTTGGGCGAAAATGAGGAAAGAAACATGGAGGAAGGATAACGAATCTCATTACTATAACGGCGATGCCAGAAGATACCAGGAGTCATCGCTAAATTCAATGTTTGACCTTCCTGCCATTCCGCCTGCATATTAACTTTCAAGGGCTAAGGTGCACGGCGCGAAGCGCCAGTGCATATATATATATATGTACATATATGTATAGCGCTTTGGTTCTAGCCGAGATCACGGCAAGGCCCTGGCAGAGGTATCAAGGCAACCCTTTTCTTATGTATATATATACACATATATATATATGTATGTCCGTCCTTCTCCTCCTCCTCCTTCTCCTTCTTCTCCTCTTCCTCCTCCTCCTCCTCCTCCTCGCCTGTCTCGCCTCCGTTTCCTCAGTTCCCTTCCTTCTTCTCCACCACCTCCTCCTCCCTCATTTGCTTCTGCTCCTCCTACACGTTCTTCTCCTCCTCCTCCTCCTCTTCCCTCTCTTCCTTATCCTCCCCCTCCTCCTCCTCCTCCTCCTCCTCCTCAATGTCCTCTGTCCTTCCTCCTCCTCCCCCTCTTCTTCCCTGGCCCGGGCGCCTCCCGATCCGGGCGCCCTCCCCGGTCCGGATACCCCTGGGAACCGTAGGCCCCGCGACCCTTGAAATCGGCCCCAGGAGTCCTTCGAATCCTTCGGCCCCTGGGCGCCCCTGACCTCTAGGGTCGAAGATCCTCAATCGCGGCCCCGCGACCCATCGGCTTCCGAGACTCTTCGGCCCCACGACCCGCGGAGTAACGAGGAGGGACACACGGCAGAAGCAAGGGAGAGAGAGGGAGAAGTTGAGGGGAAGCAGGAGGAGGCGGAGGAAGAAGAGGGAGAGGAACGGGAACAGGAGGAAGAGCAGCCAGAGGAGGAGGATCAGAGGAAGGAGGAGGAGAGGGAAGGGCCGCCAAGGAGGGATCAGGCGCTGGAGCAAGGGGACGGGACTTATGTCCCCGGGAGTCTTCCTGGGAACATCATGCGCGACAGGAGGAGGAGGAGCCCGAGAAAGAAGAGGAGGGGAACGAGAAGGAGGATAATGTCGGCGAGGTGGAGAAAGGGAGGCACGCGGAATTATACCCCCGGGAAGCTTCCCGAGAACATATTTCGTGACAGCAGGAGGGGGGGCCCGAGAAGGAGGAAGAGGACAGGAACGAGGAGGAGCGCTAAAGCAGGAGGAGGAATCTCGAGAAGGAGGAGGAGGAGGAGAAGGAGGAGGAGGAGGAGGAAGAGGAGGGGGAGGAGCAGGAGGATGAGAAGGACGAGGAGGACAGACACGCAGGACAAGGTGAGCAGCAGGAAGAGGAGGAGGAGCAGGACGAGCAGGACATAAGGAGTAGGCGGAAGGGAAGGAGGGTGAGGAGGAGAAGGGGAGCGGGAGGAAGGGAGGTTCAGGGGGAGCAGGATGAGGTAGAAGAAGGACAGGGGGAGGTGCAGGAGTAGCATGAAGAGCAGCCGCACCAGGAGGAGGACATGGGAAGAAAGACGGAGGGGCAGGGTGGCGAATAACAAAAGAAACACTCGAACGCAAGGAAAGAAATTATGTTCCCGGCAAGCGCTCTGGGAACATATTTCGAGAGACCGGGAGAGAGCTCCACAAGCAGGGGGGTGAGAAGGATGAGAAGGGGAGCGGGAGGAGGGGGGAGGGGGAGGTGCGGGAGTAGCATGAAGAGCAGCCGCAGCAGGCGGAGGATCAGGGAATGACGATGGAGCAGGGCGGCGAAGAACAAAACAAAATTCTCGAGGAATGCTGTTCCTGGCAATTCCGGGGATATATTTATATTTCCTGAGACCGGGAGAGAGCTCGACAACCAGAAGAAAAGAGGAGCAGGAAGATTATAAGGCGGACGAGAAGCAGGGTGGGACGCAGTTTTTCAAGCCTCTTGGGGTATTTGTTGGTCTATCTCGGGTTTTTTTTTGGCCTCTTGGGCGGCCTGGGCATGTTGAGGGCCTCTGTGAGCTTCTTTTTTCATCTCTCGGGGTCCGTGTCGGAACTCCTTTGGACCGTTTTCGGTGCCTCTTGTGCCGTCTTGGGGC